>JARHVA010001241.1:3690000-3711945 GCA_037957365.1 Torreya grandis | reverse complement strand
ATTATGTGCATTTATGATATCATTTTAGAATTCAATACAATCTAGGTTTGGACAAATATTAACTAATTATCTAATTCCTTGATCAATAACTATACAAGGTTCTAGTGACTCCTTAAAAATATTCTTATATATATTTCAATATTGTTTTAAAATTTTGTGATGTATGATTCAAGGTTTGATGCCTCTAATGATATAATATATTTTAAAAATACATATCAAACTTATAGTGGTGTAAACATTATGGTGGAATTTTGGGGAAATACAAAAATAGGTGGATTATTTCCAATGATACATTTGAATTTCATTTTGAAGATATAATTTTAAAATATTGAACTTATTTATTTTTTAAATAAAAACTTTCATATTATAAGAATTTAAATACATGTATAATATAACACTTATTTTTGGAAAACTGGTTAATTCAGAGAATATGTAAAATTTATTACAACAAGTTATACTAGTTCAATCAATATTATGTAATTAAATAAGTGAGTTTTAAATTATTTAGAAGTATAATTTTCATCATTCATGCATTTAAATAACATCCCTTTGTCAAAGTGGGGGCATTATGTAGAAACTAAAGGTTGAAACAAACCCTTTAATCCCATGTTTTGTTCCCAATTTATATTATTTATAAAAACTTGTATATATTAAAACATTAATAGGATGCCCTAACCCCATGTGAGTTTATGTTTTTACCATTATTTATTAAAAAAACACCTTAATACTTAACTATAAGTTATGTCTTGGTACATTTTAAATACTTGTCATATTTTATTAATTTATACCTAATAAAAATAGCCATAATTTTCTTGTGTTTAATGGGATTTCCCTTGAAAAGACTATATCCATTCAATATTTTCAGTTTTATATTTTTGTACATTTTAAAGACTTGTCATATTTTATTAATTTATACTTAATAAAAATAGCCATAATTTTCTTGTGTTTAATGGGATTTCGCTTGACAAGACTATATCCATTCAATATTTTTAGTTTTATATTTTTATACATTTTTTCTCTTTGTCACTCAACTTATGCATCAACCCTTCACATCTTCAATTTAAAATTTTAGATCATACATGTAATTCATAATAGATCACCTTATAAATCGATAGTATTTTAAAATATTTTGGGCATCTATGAACCAATGGAGATATGAACATTTGTGTGAAATTTTATAAAGATTTAGTCCTAGAGATGATATTATCCTTTGATGTTTTAATTTCATGATACTGCACACTTTTTAAACTTATTTGTATTAGTCTCTTTGGAAATTACCTTGTGTAAATCATGACAATTAAATTTAAGTAGTTACATTGATTACTTTAAATGAATAATAGTTATAAATCTATACATGGTCTATTTCATCCAAACCTCACATTACCACAAGTATGTCTAACTTCAAGAGTGCATGATATGTAGTTTGAAATGCTTTCTTAGTGGTTTACATATTCCATTAATATTTTCATTTTTTAAATCGTGCTAATGTTTTTTTCTTTAAAAAAAATTAGGATAGATAAGGGGTAAGGAGTTAGAGTAACCTAATAAAAATTATTAATAAAACTATTTTAAATGAGAACAATTAATTTAATTATGATAACACAATATATTGTATCTAAAAAATTACCAACTATAGAAAGTAAAATATCTATTGATATTTTGATAGTTAAAAACTAATAAGAGATAATACTTAGCTTGTTTGTATATGTAGGTGGATTTAATATATACATATGTATAAATAGGAAGATTAATGCTCAAGATCACATTGCTAGATTCTATAAATATTATTTTTAGAGGCCCTAACACTATCGTTGACCTAGAGACAATAATATTGATTTTATATAATGATGAAATAAGTGGATGCTCTAATTTATAAATGACATGAGTAAATGGAAGGCCAATATCCAAAAGTGCATAGATAATTTATTTATGTATTCCTATGTGAAACACATGTATATAGAAAATATAGACATGGCATCTATCAAAATGGAATCATAGACATATATGCCAAAGAGGTAATAAGATATGTAAATGTAGAACATATTTTTAGATTTTTTAATTTTATTTTTATCTTTTAAAATATTTTTAGAATGTGTGAGACCTTGTAACCTTAGGTTGGATATTTTAAATTATTTGAAACATGGTTGGATAATTACAAATTTTGCATGGCATGTTCTTCCTCACATTTTCCATGTGCATAAGAATAAAAAATTCTATTATTTTTATTATGGATCAATTTTCCTTCATGATAAAATTAAATACCTCACTGATTTTGGTCAATTTATGATTCCATTTGGTATAACCAAGGAGTGCCCAGTCTAAATGTATATGGATATGTGGTAGGAATAACCCAAACCCTTTTTAAAATTAATTTAGGACCAAAAACATATTTTAGTGTTATGTTTCCTATGGAGTATTTCCAACCTCCTTTATTTTTAAATTTTTAAGATCAAAGAAAATCTATAAGCATCTTATATTGCAATGGCATCAAAATTTTATTGATATTTATTGATTAATTGTAGGATAAATAAAAGTATAGATGTGATATTTATGTTATTATAAGTAACATAAATGTTATTGGGTTTAATTTTATTAAGTAAATTTTAATATCAAAAACTTATATTTAGGAATAATTGTATTTCAACCTTTAAGATAACTTATGCAACTGAGTTTTAAACATTCTCATTAGTTCATTTAGTTATCCATGCGAAACAAATATGTGATGATACAATATTGTAGGATCAATAGGTACTCTAAGGCAATTGACAAACATGATTACTAAATCATTCCAAGAGGTGATGAATCCATATGGCAAGCCATGATACCAAACATAATCTACCTCATCTAATCAATAAATTAATTAACGAAAAGTCACATCCTCATATTTTTCCTGATTTCTTATGATGGTATGTTTAAAATATTGTATATGATATTTAGTAGTATAAATCCCACCTTCCACATATTTTGAATATATATTTGTTGGACTCTTTGGAAAATCATGAGGAACCTCTATAATTTTTATAGGATAGTAACCTCTACCAAGATAAGATATAGGCATTTATGTGTTTAAAAGAGTAGTATAAATATTTACAACATAAACTATAACTATAAGAGAATTATTGGTTCAATTAGTATATCTAATCTTAGATTATTGTTTGTTAGATCTCATTTTTCTATGCTTATTGAGGTATAATAGTTCAAATTCACACTCCATAAAATTTCACCTTGTGATAATAATGATATTTTAAGATATTGAAAATTTGAATGTCTTATTGTATGCAATGTTTCCTCAATGGTAAAAATAAAAAATTGGTTTCAAACAATAATTGATCATAGATATTAAAATAATTCAAGCTCAACCCCTCCTAGCACTAATGTGTTGATGGATCATTCGACAAAACATAGCTAGGGTGAGGATTCACCCAACCTCTCCTAAAATGATGTGGAATCTCCACAAGATCTATATCACTAGATATTAGTATTGTTAGGCAATATAGTGGTTGATGTGTAATTATTACATTTGAAGTGGCATGTTTAGAATGATTCTTTGGTAAATAATAGGTAATAGAGGTATTAGGGATTAGTTACTTAGAAATTAATTAGTTTGAATTTATCATGGAAATACAAATTATGTAATAATTTTTCATTGTATATATGGATTCAACAATTCATTAACAATAATGACAATTTACAATCAAGATAAACATTTAAGGACATATTAAAAATTTGAATACAATCTGCATATTCTAACAAATTTATATAAAATAGAAAATGAGAATGGGAAATAGAATTATCTAAGCATGTTTAAAAGTGAAGATAAATATGATAAAAAAAATTATATGGTATCCATGAAATCAATATATCATCTGAACATATATACACACATCCATGAACAAATATAATTCAAGAGTCTTGGGTATTCAATTATGAATAAATATGGACAAAATCACCATATACAAGTACATGTAATGAATAATAGCGTTCAAAACATTTTTATTGATAGATATTTGCTTTAAAATAATATTTGGATCCCCCATAATTAGGAGAAGCATATAAAAATTATTCATAACAACATAGCTCACAGAAAAACTAACTAAGAAAGTATGAAATTATAGGATATATGTTTTTGGTCCTCTATTCTACTTGTTAATAAAAAAGCAGTGAGACCCTAACTCAGTATTATTAATTAATTTATATATAACTCAAAACTTGTATGAAGATAAAATTTCCCCTCATGAATTCATTGAAAATATTCAATGGATATGTCAAGATCAAAGTCCCATATTAAGCATGCCAATGGATCATCCCAAAAAAATAAATGCAATGTATAAGTCAATAAAATATTCATTAAAATATAGCAATAGGGCACTAAATTAATTATTATAATATCCATGTACTCATATTTAATATATTAACACCTCATTTGAATGTAATATTTTTACATTATAAGGTAGTAAAAAGCCAATATTATAATAATGCATTATTCTAATTTACATTACTTAAATATAAAATTACTTTTTTTTTTTGGATTACTATGTGTTAAATGTTGGGAGAAACTTTTATCTTTGAGTTATAAATACTCCCCTTGATAATTTCCATATATTTCAATGTGGTGATCACACTTGATTAAGGCATTTCTTGGCCATTATATGGCCTTCATATATATGATCCTGATGTACACACCATCATCTAAATCAACCCACTATCTAATTTTCCTTCAACTCTAAGTTCCATGACCTCTATTACATTAGATAATAATCTAATCCATGACTCAAAATATATAATTGGAATCATACTCTAATTTATGGATATGGACAACGTAGACTAGAAATAGGGTCGTCAAATTTAAGCTCTAATCTTTTTTATGGAGGCCTATGTATCTTTTTTGGGAGAGTCACAACACATGGACAATTTCAACTACTTACGAATGTTAGCATTTCCATGACTATCAAAAAAATTCTACACGGTGACCTTTTGATAACTTTCAACTTGGCTAAGGGGCCAACTCATCTTGATTTTTATTTAGTAATGGTACAATGACATCTTAACAAGTAGAAAGATCCCACTAATCCAGAGATCTATTGGTCCTCAATTGATGTTTAATGTATTGATTGCCTCCAAGAATTGGGATGTTGACACATGGAATACACCTAGTCACTATCTTGATCTTGACTAATTCCTACTACAAAGATTGACTTGATGGCCTAGGGAAGTAGGATTTTACCACATGGCATCATCCCATTCATTTAGAGGATTGTTGGGTAGACTTTTGTCAAAGGTGCTTCAAAATAGTGGATCCCCAAGATGTTGATAGGTGGTAGGTCAAAATTTGATTTGAGCATATAAGAAAAGAGATAACTATTAGGATTCAAATAATTTAAATCCATTATAGTTCAAATTCTATAAAACATTAGCAAAACAAAAGGGGTCAAAAGAAAAGTGTGATTGAAGCATCTTAACTAACTAGTGAAATATGTCCTATGGATTTGCTTTAGATGATTCATAAAATTATTTCTTCAATGATTGATTAGCTTGGTAAATTCATATAAATACCTTATCTTTTATTTTCCATATTTTTATTACTTTCTTTTATTTCTTTTATTTTGTTATTTTTCTCAATTTGTAGTCTTAGTCTAACTTTATTATTTACCTATTTTTAGTTTGGCCTATTTCTTATGCTATGTGAGTTCCTTGTCAATCAAATAAATATAAATAATGGTTTATATGTATGTATCTCATGTTATGTTCTAGTGTGTAAGTACTATGAGAATTTTATGACTTAAAATTTAATTTCCATTATATGTTTCAAATGTGTTTTCGATATATATATATATATATATATATATATATATATATATATATATATATATTAGAAAGTTTTGGTAAACTATTTATCTCAAGAAGATATTCTCTTAAAAAGACACACCAAAAGTCATATCTTAAATGGTTTATGGGTTTGCTTCGATGAACCTACTATATTTAAGATATAGGGTGAAAATTTTATAGTTCTACCTTTCAATTCCCGTAGTGGTCCCAAACCTGAAATTTAGAAAGTAAAAACAAATTAAAAAAATAGAATAAAAACAAGATCATATTATAAAATACTTAATCCATGGTGATTCATTAAACAACTATTAGGGCTATATATTCACAAATAGTAGTACAGTAATGCCTTGAGTGGGATCATAAACATATCTTTTAGATCTATAGATGCCTATATAGTAGTGGATCAAAGTCTAGGATAAATTTCTCAAGCTAGAATTCACTATCGTAATGGTTGGAGCTATAATAGATAGTCCTTGAAGGTTACACAAAGTAATTAAATATTTTAACACATCAGGTTAATGAGAATATAAAATTTGGTATTTTATCCATTCCCTTGTTTTCCTCTCTCAAGTTCATACATATTTAATGTGATGTCTTGGCCAAATCTTATAGGTTCATAAAAATGTTTCTCTTCTTTTAAAATACTTATGAGTATTTAAGCATAGTCCTCATTTGTGTTCTTATACAACATGCCATAATTCCTTAAGAATCATGGAACCTCTTTTGGACTACCTTTTATGCACCTTATTATACTCAAGCCTAGCTAGTATGAAGACTTCAAAGTTTACTTAGTGAGCCATCTAAATATGTGTGTGAATTGGACCTTGAAAATTGTTTTTTTGGAAATATCACATTCATGTGAGAAAATAACATATAAAACACTTAGAGTGAAAATGGAGTTTTGACCTCCCAAGTTGAATTTGAAAACCTTACTCTCTTAGCTTTTTACATCTAATTTGTGGTGTCATATAATTTTTTGTACCATTTCATCCTCCAAAATCCATCTCATTGTGATGATGAATATCATGAAAGAAGGTTTCATATTGTACACTTGGTCCCAAAATGACTTCTATATTTCTTATCAACACTTGATTAATTTTTAAAAATATTTTAATTTTATTTGGTTAGATTTGTTGTAGGTTATTGTGATTTTTTTAAAATCTTGTCATTTTATCGAGTTAGGTCTATTGTAGGTCATTTTCAAAAATATATAATTATGCAGACATAATCAAGATTCTAAACCTTAGTTAGGTCTTCAATTCCTAAATTCACCATCTCCAATTATAATTGAGTTTAATTTTTGGTTTGTTATTCTCTAAAATTATATTAAGTGTCCAAGACCTAATAAGATGTCAAGGTCAAATTAGGTGCAAGGAGATAATATTAATATTTTTATTTGTTAATCATTTATTTTCCCCTGACTAGGTCTAGGTTCTAGCGGAGTCATTTTATAGTGTTAATCCAGCAAATACTTTTGATTAGGTATAGGTGATTATTAAAGTGGGTTTGTAATGATGATAAATCATTTAATCCAAATTATGCTAGTTAGTTGAGGGGAAAGACTTAGTTGTAGTCAAAATTGTAGTTCACATCTTGGTTTGTGTTTCGTTAATAATGGTATGAAAGTGGTGTGTAAGATTTTAATATTGCACAAGTATTTGATACCCATACACTATATTTCCTTTGTTAATCAAGTGTACATTTAAAATTAGGTTAGGGATCACTTGACACTATTCCTTTGTTAATCATGTTCCATACCCCAATTAGATATGTAAGTTGCCCACCCTATTTTAATTTAGTTATTCAATTTTTTATCCCTAATTAATACATGAATTATTTGGAATATCTAGTAATAATTTAATTATGGTTCCCAAGTCAGATTATATCTTTGGACCACCATCAATTAATAAAATATTTCTAATTAGGCACTTAGTTGATGATTAATTCTTTGAGTTTATCAACTTTCTCCCCAATTCTAATCAAGTGTTGAAATCCTGATTAACACTAGCCATTGTAAGTTTTTTTTCATATCTTGGGAGTCACTTTTATATTTTAAAATTATTAAATTTTTAATAAATTTCATTCCATCCAAGATTTAATCAATATTTTCAATATTGTGAGGTTTTAATTATGGTAATGTGTTTTCAGGTTTTCATTTCCTACTTCATTTACTGATCTTTTAATTGCAATATTTTATCTCATTTTCATATTTTTACAAGATAAAATTTTATGATTTATAACGTGGAAGGAAAGAGAGTGAAAGATTAATTTTTTTTTATGAAAACTCTTTTTCTTCTATTTCAATATTTTTTATAAATTTACATAGGAGAGCCATTTTAAGGGTTGGCTTATTTCTTTGCATTTGTATCTTATTTTATTCCTCTTATATTATATTTTGGTGTTGTGCTACAAAAACATTTACACAAATGATCATTGTAAACCCTTTTTGTGATTCAAGTGAACATATTTCATTAATAAAATCTATTGATATTCATTTAATTATATGCATGTGTAATACAATAGTTATGGGATTCCTCTTAACTATGTGATATTTATAACCTAAAAATTATTCCCATTATGTTTTTATGAATTATAGATAAATGGGGATAAATTTATGGGTGCATTTGATAATATGACCTTAAAATTGGTAGCATGTACTATAGGTTTTTTCTCTCTTTTCCCTTTCTCTTTTTATCTTTTTTACCTCTCTATTAGAGTAGGGTTTGAATGTAATCTACTATTATTATTTTATCTTGATTGGAATATATTTTCCATTTTTAAAAATTAATTTTATAAAAAAATATATAATGTAATGAACTAACATATAAATTGGCTACACTCTCATCTAATCAAAACCCATAAACAATGAATTTAACTACATGAGAAGATCAAAAATTGTGTGGTCTTATTTTTTCATAAAACGCAATGAACACTCACATGAATTTTTTAAAAAAAAAAAAATGAATTCACTCTAAACTCAAAAAATATTACAACAATGTTGAAACTGAGAAAAAATTTCCAAACCAATAGGCTCATTGATTATAATCATTTACAATGACTATTTGGGTTGTATAGTATGTCATGATAACCCAAATGAATATTTATCCATGATAATTATGCATAAGGATAAAAATATTTATTAGTTGAATTAGATACTTAAGGAATTTTATTAAAAAAATTCTTCCATAGCCAATCCTTTGCATGCCATCACATGAGGTGTTATGAATATTACATAGTGTAATAAGAAACAAATTGCATATTATACATTAAACTATAAGATTAAATGCCTAATTTCCATCTACTCTTTTAGGTGGAAATAGATGCTAGCGACTATGGTATGGGGCTTGGGAGTTATTTTATGCATGAAAAATACCTATACTCTTTAGTTTAATAAGTAAATAAATAGAAGAATTATCTCATGGGTAAGGAAACTATTTTTCATAAATATCATCAACCTCTCTATTATTTTCAATCTAAAAATAGAATTTATAAAATTAGACACTCTAAGTGAATTGGAGTTTTAGCACAGTTTTGTCTGGTTATCAAAGATAAGAAATATGCTAGTAAAAAAATTAGTTGTTATGTTATGTATAACTCCTTTGAATTTATCCAAGGGTATCATCACTCTCATTGTTACTTTAAAGTATGATCCATATTTATATGTATATCAACATGATTCATATTTTAGGGATCCATTTATTTAATAAATGAAATACAAAGGTGCAGGTTTTGACCCAAAGGACAATTAAATACTTTTAAGATGGATTGTTATACAAATATATATTTATAAAGAGCATTGTATATTTATAGAGGTATGGTTATTAACTTATAATATAAATGTTTATGTTTTAAAGTTCCTAAGAGGATGTTTATTGTGTAGTAAGAACAAGTGTAGTAAAATGATGTTTTTATGTGTATGCCATTATTTGTTCCTTCTAGGCCTTAAGAAAGTAGTTATGTGTATATTTTAGTATGTTATGATATATCATGCATAAAATTATATTGAGGTTTGTGCATAAATTTATAAATATAAAAATTATTATTCCAAGTAAGAATTTGCTAATAGGTAATGTTTCATATTTTTTTTGCTAATGTGTGGGTTCATATTAGTTTTACTAGTTTTATTGTTTCATGTTGGGACTCAAGGTATATTGTGATGTTTCCAACAACATTGTGGGAATATATGGATACTAAAATCAAATGGTCTATAATTTTCAACCCACAAACTGATTACGAAAGTGAGGTTGTGAATATGACATTGGTATATCTACTGAGAAGACAAAATATGAAGAATCCTATGTCTTGAGAAGATTTTTTTGGTATATTCCGCATTCCTATAAGAGTCTAATTCATTATTATACTGGTAAAAATAAATTTTAAATTTGTTTTGGATACTTACCTACTTTCACATTATATGTTAGTTTTAGACAAACATATAAGGCAATAGGAAAGTAAATTCACAAATACAAAAAATCAAAAATATTCATTGAGAATATTTAGTAAATTAACCTCTAAGTGAAAGAGGGGTTGGAGTATCAATATAAGTACAAAATAATACATGACTAACATAGGAATTATCATAATTTACTTTTTCAATAAATTGTATGGTTGTACTTCAGTATATAAAGCCTATGATGTAATTATGATCACTTTAATGTTCTTCCATCTAGTCCATTTGATATTATAAAACACATGGGAAAGAATGATTTTGTATTTAATTTTATTGGTTATAATAAAATATATTTGGTTTTCAGTGTTGATAACTTATGTATTTCTTATCCTTTTATGTTATACAATGTATGTGAAGGGGTGTTTCTAACCTCAACAAAAGCCCTCACTCGAAATAATTAGTTAGAATTGGAGGAGGATTTATATTTATTGTAGAATAAGGAGATGACAACATGAAAATGAGTGAAAGGACATTGGATGGTTGGGCTAAATGGTTATATAATTGAAAAATAAAAATAGTGCTTCAAATAAAATATGTGAAAAGAAAATCTCCATTTAATTTTTTTTATAGATTTTAGGTACAAAAATATTGAAACTTTGGACGTATGATATAAATTTGAATTTGAATGTAATATTAATGTATAATAGATGATTACACAATTCCCAATCACATTTCATTCATTATTGTAAGACATTTCATATAAAAAAATTATATTATATATGTTCAAGTAGAAGAGTCAATGTGCGGGTGATCCATATATCTTCTAACTGATATGGTTAGTGATTTTTAGCTCCTAAAATGTATGGGTTTATCACAGATAGTATAAAAAACAATTTTTTTATGGTGAATATTATGAAACCACCAAAACGGTTACATAAATTGTCTTGTTTTCATGTATAATCATAAAAACCACACCAATAATTTATTAATTTCTTTATATTTTTATAAACTACCAGTGTGTAAAAAAGAATTATTTAGTCATTAGATAAGGCACTATAATGGGAATGATTGAAAATGTTTCCAAATGTCAATTATGATTCCTTCAAGCCTATTAGTAGACTCAAAAGTTGAGTGAACATAAATAAATGATTTTTTCAAGATAGAAGGAATCATAAAATGTAATGGTAAGTATTTTGGTTGGGTTCCCATTTTAGTTTGCATGTTTGTGTTCTTTTTGTTTTTCTCTCATTGTTTCCTAGATGTTTGTGGTTGATTCAACTATGTTGGGATACTAAATTTTTTTTAATCAGTATAAATTTTCTTTTTGCACAAGTTTTTTTATAGATGAGGAGTGAAGCTTTTACACATAAATGCATTTTTTTGCATAATATTAAACATTTATTATTTTACATAGTGTAAGGAGATTTTAAAGGCCTTTCCCACTATAGTTATTTCCACATAAGGTTTCCCTATGATATCTCTTGTCTTTATTTTAGGATATGTATTCCTATGCTTCATGTTCAAGTTAGCTATGGTGTACCTTTCATTCTCAACATATTCTATATCTTTATTTTAGAATTATAAAAAACATATAATAGTTGTCTTATAATCATTTTAGAGATAAGAGTCATAGGATCCACCTATTTTACAAATAAATAATAGATATTACACACACACACACACACACACACACACACACACACACACACACACACACACACACACACACACACACACACACACACACACACACACACACACACACACACACACACACACACACACACACACACACACACACACACACACACACACACACACACACAACTATACACACTCATTTGCACAGGTGGGCATATGCATGAATGTTTAATCATACACATATATAGAGGATATAATAATCCATACCCACTACACATCATATTCCCCTCAAGAATAACAACCACCCCCAACCCCCATACCGCATACCCCATCACCCTCGACATCCCTTTCCCTCCTTTGCATGCATATGTGGGAATGTGCATGAATATGTTATAATACATATATAGAGAGGATATCATCACCCATACCCACTACATATATTCATAAACACAAACATAGATGCACATGAACATGCACATACTCAATCATTCACATACACATGCATATATTAGCATGTGCATATAGGTGTACTCATATACACAAATAAATAGCATAATGATAACCCATACCCAATACAAATAATATTCTCCTCCAAAATAAAAACCACCCCAATCCCCACAACCCATATCCCCTTACACTCAATGTCCCTTTCCCTCCTTTGCATGCATATGTGTGCATGTGCATGCATGTGTACGCATACACAAAAAGAGGATATCATAACCCTTATAAACTACACATTGTATTCCCCTCACCAATAACAACCACCCCAATCTCCACAACCCATACCCCCAACCTCAACATCTATTTCCCTCCATTATATGCATACATGGTCATGTGCATGTATGTGTACTCATCCACATAGAGAAAACTATTTATGCATAATGGGAATCATTTAAAATTAATATTCCTAACATTAAAAATTCATTATTATGAGTTATTTATAGTGAGGGATGGAAAAGAGAGACACATGCAAAATTAAGATGGAAGTAAACATATTAAAGGTTGATGGAGAGTGAAATGTCATGTGGCATGTCAAACCTTCATGTAATCTTTGTTGACTAGGAGTTGGATAATTTATAATTAGTGTGATTTAATTTCCTACATATTTAAAATTATTTTAATGGCCTTATGGTAATGTAAAAAATAGAGGCTACTGATAAAAACATATTTCTATTAATGTGGAAGAGTTTGTCACTAGCATTTGAATGTATGACATTCTCACTTCTAAATATTTGGTTAGAAAAAACAACACAAGAACATGTGAATTGAGACACTCATTACCTTATTTTTATTTAAAACATGGATCAAATAATAATTAAATTCAAATATTTATTTCTCAACCATCCAACTTTATTACATAAAAATGAATGTTAGGCTATAAAATTCATATTTGAGTGTGTATATTTTATTAATGACTCATGAATTTTTGTGGTGATTGTAGCCAATGGGAATGGGTCAAAAAAAGTAACGAATGTAACTATGGAAAATTAAAATTATAGTTTGACTCATGTGATAGTGACTAATTATGTATTTATATAAACCTATTTTTAGTAGTGTATTCCCAAACTTCTATCTACACCATCAATCATAATGCTATTGCATAACATCCTATAAATTTTAAATTTCATATGTGAATCCAATGAAATAAAAATAACATAGAAAAATTTATAAATATACTTTATCACAATGAAATATCAACTATTCTAGTTTATCATTTTTTTGAATCTAAAAAGGAATAGAAATAGAAGTCATAACATATGTACTATGATACAAAAACATTTATTTATCATTTCTTTATCTCCACATGATTAAAAATAAATAATATGTTGATGGAGGAGAGAGGAGAGTAAAAATAATTTATGGTCTATGGGCTTTTAGGGTTTCCCCTTTCTACACCCTCGATCTGTTTGATCTAGGTAGGATCTATTGACAATGCATTTAATGAATTTAGTTAGGCTACCCATCTACCCTTTGAGTGGTTTTTCACCTTAATATATATTAAATGGCCACTTCCACCCCTTATGCATTGTTTGATGCAAGTACCATCGGTGGGTTCCATAGAATCTATGACACTGAAATAATCTTGAAAGTTCATTCTAAAGCTTTATAGTGAGGTATTGATTTTGAATCTAATGCTCTTATACCATATGTGTTTATAAATTTACAATAATCTGATAAATTAGTTCATTATTTTCACAATTTCACCATAGTTTTTTTACTTTATGGGTTGAGTTCTTCTGAAGAACCTTTTGAAATAATGGATTCATAACCATTGGCAAGGCCATGGAGTGAAATTGGGAGGATTTCAAAACCTTGCTAAGGGTTTCTTCCTATTTCATTTCAAAAAAAAAAAAAATTGTCAATCGAATTATAACCATGGCCCATGGATTATTTATAACATCCTAGTTGTTTTTTCCATTAGACCAAAGACTTCCAATCTCTAAATAAACTAAGCTTAAAATCCTAGTATGGGTAGAGTTTTTAGACTTTTCGCTTCTGTTATGTAACTTTTTTGACCAATTTATTAGGCCTCTTGGCCACTTTATGTTCCAAAGTCATAAAATTTATATGTATCCCAACATTAAATAAGGGTTTGTGTTTAAAAATAACTTGCCAAAGATCTCAAAGAGTTTATATATATTCAAGTGGGTAAAAACTAATTATCTCAACATGCTAAACTTTATGAAAACTTATTTTAGGTGCCATGTTTTGGACTACATGATTAAATAATGTACTCGAATGGTCCCCACTCCTTTGATCCCTTAGAAAAAAAATGGGCATGTGATAAAAACTCAATCCTCTAATAGGTGTATCATGGTTTCTAATAGGAAAAATACTACTACCCTTACCAATGTCAAACCTCAGCCAACTATCTACTATCCCATAAGGGGCCAAGCTCCCTATCCCCTCATTATAAATCACCAAAACCATAATAAGTTAAACACCAACCTCTCATTTCCTAGTTCCCACATGCAGTCACTAATTCTTTCCCTTCCCCTTCTACTACCCCTATGAACCCTTTATCACAACCCATTAAGGGTGAATGATTTTGGTTTATATATAGGGATTTTAATTTTCAACCATAAGGATATTATGCACCTCTCAAATATTTCCTCTCCATCTATAGATGAGGATTATGTTATAAATAAAAGGCAACTTTTTAATATATGAAAATTTTCTTTACTAGTCTCTAATCTTAATGAATTTGAAGGCCTCTTAGACATATCTGAGGGAAATTATATGTATTTATATGTTTCATAATTATATTTTATTATTGTAATTTTCAAGGGCTCACTGATTTAACTCAAAATCATATAGTTATGAATAATTATCATCATTTTATTCACTTAAAAGTTTCAATCTAGAGTTTCAATATTTGGCTTGGGGTCCTCTATTAGGCCACCCATCACAATCCTATTTTTGGTGGAGTTATCACCATGTTAGCACCTATCTTGTATCAAAATATCATTTATTAGGGTTGCAACCCCACCAGTGGGTGGTCTTGACTATTTTTGAATTTGATAATCAAATCATTAGCCTTCTAAATCTATATACCTCTAATGATGTTGTGGAATGAACTATACTCTTAATATGTTTGTTTATTCCCTCCCAAATGTACATTAGATTTTATGTGGGGACTTTAACATGATCAAATATCTAGATGATAAAGGAGGTCACCTTCCCATGAGATGGTGTGAAGGATAATGGGAAACTTGGTTTTACATGTGATATAAACATGGCGTATTCAAACCAAATCATTCCGTAAAGGGAGATCCAAATTCCCCATGGTTTACATGGTCCAATTTCTATTAAGGAAAATTTTGAGTAATCAATTTTTTTGACAGTGCCTTACTTCTTCAACAAGATCTATTCTTATTTGCTTCTATCCATGGGAAACTTATTTCTACCATTTTAGTCTCTTTCTTATCTAACCACTATACCATATGTTTCTACATATAATGAACTTCTACTCAGGTAAAACACAAGGGTTCCTAGTTTTACCTCATCATTTCCCATCTCAAGCATGAGTGGACTATGAATCATGTCACCATGATTTAGAACCTATCCCATAGATCCATAGGGTACACTAGTTAGATTGAGTGGTGGTATGATTTTATATCTCATACCACTTATTTTCTATAGATATGTGGAAACCAAGCAACTTATTTTAGGCATCATACTCACAATACCATAAACCATGAATACCAGAGGGTTTCATAAGAATTAGAAGTTATGCCTTTAAATTCACATTTACAAACTCAGGCTTCTAGGTGGAGACATAAAATCTAGGTTTGGGATGCTTATAAGTATAGAGGAAATATAAAAAATTCAATTTTCTTTAGACAAGCTTACCAAAATTCTATAAATCCTCCAAGATTTTATGCATCACCACCATGGTGTCTTCTTGGCACAACCTTTGTCTCCTGCTTGTGAGCGTGCCCTAAATCAATGTCTTATTTTGGTTCCCTCTAAGTGTTTGGAACCTCAAAGATTTTATTATGATATAAATCTTACTACCAGTGACCTTAAGGAAGATTTTATGCAAATGCCTTTCGATAAATCCCTAGGTATTGATTTATTACCATTTGAATTATATCAAACCCTATGTGATACTATTGGACTTGGTTTCTAGTAAGTTTATTCTGAAATGGTATTGACTAATCATTTAGGTCACCTAATCAATCAAAGTAACATATAGTTCATCCCCAAGGTAGGGGACCTTGAAGTAATTACCAATTTTACACCCATCACTTTGTTGAATGTGTCCTATAAAATTATAGATAAATCATTAGCTCTCATAATCAAGCACTTGTTTCCCTTAATTATGTGAAGTGAGTAAACTAGTTTCATTGAGTATATTTATAATATAGATAATGTTATTTATGTATGGTAATAGATGAAATGGTCTATAATATTTAACTAGAAGGATTTGTTCATTAGGATATATTTTGAGAAAGACTATGATCATATATAGTGGGCCTTTGTTACAAATATGTTAAATGTTATGGGGTTTGGATCCAAGTTTGTTCATAATATCAATATGTTATTTAAATATGATATAGCCTACATTATCATCAATGTCTCTAAGTCTTAAATGTTTTAAATCCACATATCCTTTAGGAAGGGTTACCCCTAGCCCTTATGCTTTATTTGGTAGTTGCTAAAAGTCTTAGCTATATATCAGCCAATTATGCTTCCAAAGGTTTGGTCAAAGGGATCCCTCTACCTAATTCAAAAAACCTATTAGTTAATGTAACTTTGATGATGATTCCTTCCTCACTCTAAATTATGATGAGATCCCTTTCAATCATGCCTTAAAATGTTTAGATATTTTTTACCTTGCATCTCCATCATATGTCCAATGGCATGAAACCTAGTGATACATCTAATATTTTTCACACAAAATTCCTTGGCTAGAGGGATATATATTTTAATGGATCCTTCCATTAGTTTAGTTTAAATATTTAGGCATTCCATTTGATTTTAGAGCATATCCTATAGATTTTTGGTCCTATGTCTTTCAAAGAGTGGAGAAAAAAGCTCTTTCTCAATCACTGAGCCTTTCACTTTGCTTGAAAAGTACCATATTTATTCTAAGGTGGCCACTGATACTCATGTGCAATATTTTTATTTTTGGGTCAATTCAAATGTTTAATACAAAATTTTTGAAAAGGTTCTATGAGATTTTTATGCACCAATTTTGAGGGACACAAGTTCTTTCATTATTTTTCTTGGGACATCTGTTCTTGTCCTAAATAAGCTAGTGGGTTGGGGATTATTAAAATCACTATTCAGGGAACCGCTCTTAGGGTTAAATGTATCATTAAAATCCTAAAAGGTGATGAAGTCTAGAAAAAAATTTATAGCACTACATTTTTCAAGGTTGCCCTCTTAGAAAAAAGCCTAGCATAGCATAGGCTTTCACAACACACTTATTTTTCTAGTGTCTATCAAATTAGGGGCCACATTTTTCATTAAAATTATTTGTAAGGCCTATTAAAATCACAAACCTCACCTTATATGGGTGTGGGATGGATATATAAGTTATCTTTCTCTAAACTTACAACCATTACGGTGGTTTACCTAGATAACCTTCCATAATGTCCCTTTTTCCATGGTATCCTAGATCAAAATCTTGAGGTTATTTAATGAAGGTGGTCTCATGATCAGTGATCTATTTTTTAAGGTCTCTAGGGACTAGATTTCTTGGATTATGCTAAAGGCCAAATTCCATCTTAACAAGGAAGATGCAAAATCTATATCAAAATTGTAGAGTTCCAAATATGATGAATACTTTCAAAAGATTGTATTTTCCTCTCTCATGACATGGTGGAAGGAGTGGTCCTAGCCTATAACCATGTCATTCCATCAAGATTCTCCTTAGCTAGGTTATAGTTTGATAACTCCTCAACATATTTACATAGAGGCTCTGAACCACCAATGGTTTATCTGATCACTTAATTATGTTTGGGTGCAGAGATTTGATAACATTTGGGTGGCTTCTATTGAGCCCAAAAATTCACACTTCCTTTGGTGTATTCTTTACTAGGTTTTTCCTATGGGAAATCATATCAAGCATAAGGAAGTTCTAAATCCCACATGTCTAGCTTGTCATCACCTAGAAACTATGAAACATTTCTTTTGGTTTTGCCCTCATGTTCATTCATCCTGTAGATGGATCCATACCATTTTCAAATCCTTGAGGCCTGAAACGTTCACTTCGAAAAAGGCTTTCCTAGGTGGCTCCACCATGTTAGCTTAAATATATAAAATATCTTTGAATATTTTTTACACTGATATTTTATTTCAAATTTGTAAATCTATAAATCAAGCATTCATTAAAAATGAGATTTTGCTAATGTTACCCTTCATATTGAGATTCAAAATATTTTTTTCTATTGATCATCATAATCTATAGATCCTCCTAGACCATTAACCATGAGTCACCTTATCTCTTGCATTCCCACTCTCCTCTTATGGGTCATGGGAATTGGGGGAGGTGTCACCATTCTCACATATAGAGATTTAAAGTCAGAGGAGATCCTCTACTTAATCTCTATGGACATCTCCTCTAAGAGGATTTGACAGAGGTAGATGTAATTGTGGTGTAGGGTTGTAATCCGACTCTATAAGACAAGTTCCTATGAATAGAATTATCCATCTCATTTACTGAGAAAGATTCATATATGTATAATTATTTTAAAAGTAATGAGCAAGTTCATGGTTGGGACACTATCCCTATGGATGAAGATCCCCTAGAGCGAGATAAATAGGAAAGGAAGCCTTAACACCATCCACCTCTATATCTTCCTCTAAATTCCATGTTCACATCTATTTCTTATTATGTTCCTTGGTGTTTTTGTTATTTCATTATATTTTTTCTAATTTATTTGCACTTGAGCTAATTTAAATTTGGTTATTGGATGGTTTGTGGCCTATTATTTTGGACTTTGGTTTCTCTAAGGGCTCTCTTAGGCTAATTTTGGCATTCAGGATGTGACTTTTCCACCCATTTTTATGTATGAATAGCATTTCACTATAATTTTTTTTAAAATGAATAGAAGTGTGATTTTACATATAAACAAATATATAATATGAGCATCTTGGAATTCTCTACCTATTCAAATTCATGTCGAGTACACATATATAATTGCTTGAGAGGAATCCTTAGTCATTATTATTGATTTTCTTACCACATGACCTCCTGATTTCTAAGGGCTCTCTTAGACTAATTTTGGCTTTCAGGATGTGACTTTTCCACCCATTTTTATGTATGAATAGCATTTCACTATAATTGTTTTAAAAATGAATAGAAGTGTGATTTTACATATAAACAAATATATAATATGAGCATCTTGAAATTATCTACCTATTCAAATTCATGTCGAGTACACGTATATAATTGCTTGAGAGGAATCCTTAGTCATTATTATTGATTTTCTTACCACATGACCTCCTGATTTCTAACCCAATACTCTATTGACAATCTATCAGTACACCATTTATCATTTACTCATTAGTATGGTTTAATTACAAGTTATGAGATAAAATGGTAAAGTTAAGATAAGGATTAGCTAAGTAACAATAGTTATCCCAAGGTGGAAAATTCAAAAAGCAATATAGTACAAACAAATTAAAAAAAATTAAATCAATCAAAGATAAGTTTAGAACAACAAGAAGACATAATAATACATTCAAAGGATAAATGATATTTCATATTGAAACATGGTCTTAAAAACCATAATTGAATCAAATTAATTAGGATCCAAAAATCATATAATCATATACATAACTAATAATGATATTTTGTATGACTAAAGTTTTAAAACCCATCAAAAATAAGACATATAACATAATCATCTATACTAAGACCTAGGGTGAGTCATATAGCTATATATAAATGCAGTAATAGATATAGTAAATGAAAACATATGTGGAGAAAATATCTATTATTTGTATTCTCTTGACAAACCTAAATAAAATCATATAATATGAAAAATATAAATCAATGAAAAAACTACCAAGACAATAAATAATACAATCCAAACTCTATTCTAAAATACAAACTTTGTAAATGAAAATTTCCAAAATTTAAATAAAAGTCTCAAATAGTTAATATCATTTTATATTTTGATAAAATGTGAAAAAAATCACAATACAAAAATTAATGTTACCTTTGACCTAATGATGACACAACTAATTACAACATAGTCTACACTAAAAATCTCTCATCTAAAAATCATTTTATTCCTACATAAATATCATTCGGTATCCCTACAAGTTGATATATATTATTCATAAGAGGAAAAAATCCCATTTAATTCTACCATTCATTTAATTATGCTAACTTTTCTCAAAAAAATTATAATTTTCTTTAATATTATGTCTAAATTTTTTCTTCAACAAAGTATTACAATTCGCTCATCTTTTATTGAAGTAAATAAAGTTAGATTGAAACAATTTAATCATTAAAAAACTATAAGACTTATGTATTATTATATTCTTTTCCCATATATTTTAATTAAATATAATGGTTATTCTCCATTCAATTTTCTTTGTTTATTTTTGGCAGTTCTAATGTCATAGCCATATGTGAATAACTAGTCATCCTTTTACTTATGATTATAAATATCAATTTGTCTATTTTAATTCACTCTAGTGTTGAATCCATTGATTCCACTCTATTAGGTTGACTCTAATACCACATAGATGAATAATATAAAAATACCTTACCAGCTTATCTCATCAACTCTACATTATTTTTACCTTTTTACCATCTCGATATTTTGCAAATAATATATATACATCATGATAACTCAATGGAATGACAAGGATGAATGCAAAGTCACAATAATAATTTACATTCATAAATAAAATCATATGATATTATGTAATAATAATTGAAATTATAGCTTAAATTCCAGATAAACATTTTATCTTAATAAATCTAAGACCACATAAATAAATTGATATAATTTTTAATCTTGATTTCATAGAAATGTGGGCCATATGTTTCCACTTTTCCTGATTGTATGTGATTCATGATTGTAACAACATTTCACATTTAAAACATTAGACAATATTTGTTTAGAATGGAATAGATAATGCATGAGTGATCTAGATATATTCATAAGGATCTATTCATGATGTTTGATCTCTTGAAATTGATGGGTTTATCATCTATAGTTAAACCATTGATATTTATAGTTTTTCAATTGTAAAACATCCCCATACATTGTATAATGATTAGTTTTTACAAGTGGAAATTGCATATATTCCTTGGAAGTTTAGAATCCAAATATTTCATCACAAGACAAATCATGTAAGTGGAATTGGTTAAAAACATTTCCAAAACATAATTAGAACATAAGACATCACACCAGTCATTGATAGTTAGTTGAGTTGAATTCAAATCACAAGTTATAATTTGAGTATTTTATCTTATTGTATCATCGTTTCCTAGATGTACATGGTTGGTTCAACAATGTTGAGGTTATAAAAGGTGTTTGATAAGTGTAAATGACGTTTTTGTGCATGTTTTTCATATAATATAAGTGATTATATTATATATTAAGGTTAAGTTTGGA